>OZ024801.1:9399085-9424085 GCA_964017045.1 Omphiscola glabra | reverse complement strand
ACAAATCACAAGTTTGCAAAATGATAGAGTTTGTATCGCATTTTATCAGAATTGGCCCCATATTTTCAAGCTTTCTCGTATTTCAGTTGACACGATCAAATTTTCAGTCATGCATTTGATGCCACTTTTGTATGACGCCATGTCACAACTTCCAAATTACTCTTTGATCAAATGCCCATTTCTGACTAAAAAAAAGAAACCACGCACAAAAAAGTGCGTTCATACAATCGTGTGAAATAAGCGTCAGTTCACATGATCAAATTTCGCGTCACATTGTCGTGTAAACGCACTATTTTGTGCGTTTATTCATTTTTTGGGGGGAATTTGATCAAATAGTCATTTGAAAGTTGTGACAAGGTTTCGTACACGAATTGCATCAAATGCTTGAAGGAAAATTTGATCGTGTGAACCGACCCTTAGTCAAAGACGATCCTACTTTTGTGTCGTAAGTAATTTACTGGCATAGACTCATGCAATATTTCTATAAGTAACTTCATTGAATTAAAGATGCAATTACAATCCATGTGACTATATACTTGAACCCACTGGGGATGGGAAAGGGTATGAGGTGACTGCAATGATGTCAGCTCAAATGAAATAAAATATGCTTGTGTGCTAAATCTTATCATCAAAGTGTAAAGCGTGAAGCCTGATCTAGAGGCCCAGACCCAGAGGCCCAGACCTAGAGGCCCAGACCCAGAGGCCCAGACCTAGAGGCCCAGACCTAGATGCCCAGACCCAGAGGCCCAGACCCATAGGCCCAGACCTAGAGGCCCAGACCCAGAGGCCCAGACCTAGAGGCCCAGACCTAGATGCCCAGACCCAGAGGCCCAGACCCAGAGGCCCAGACCTAGAGGCCCAGACCCAGGGCTTATATAACTTAAGTTTTGTATGTTTATGTTCATTGTTGTTGCGCTATAATAAAATGCTAGTTCAGCTAATCAACTATTGATTATTTCACCAAGAACCACAACTGGTGTTCACATCGATAAAAGATAACCAGGTTATTGCAGTATTTGTTCTTCGATCTCTTTTTTATTTATGCCGTGCCGCCTGCTCGATAACGGGTTTTTTCTTTCTTTGTTTTTACAGCCGACCATGCTGTCGCCAGACATGACCGCCAAATACAAGGTGGCTCTAAATTCTTGGCCAGACATATGACATATTTTTTAAATGCATAAATTAAAACAGCAGTCATCCATAAATCAATGGGGCCTTGTGGGTTTTTCGGTCTGTGTTTGTTTGTTACTCATGAGTTTCAAATCGGTATGGTTAAAATAACCAAAAAAAATATTTCCTTTAGTTCTGCTGCAGCTTGCTGGATGAGCTCGCTGCCTGTAGCTTCATGGCTGCAACCTGCTGGCTGCAGCCGACTGTCTGTAGCTTGCTGCTTGCAGCTAGTTGGCTTAAACGTGTTTGCTGTAGCTAGTTAGTTGTAGGTAGTAGCTTGTACCTAGGTGGATGTAGCTAGTTAGTTGTAGATAGTTAGTTGTAGCTAGTAGCTTGGAGCTAGGTGGCCTTATCTAGTTAGCTGTAGCTAGTTGGTTGTTGCTGGTTGGCTGTACATTGCTGGTTGTGCCTAGTTGGCTGTATCTAGTTGGCTGTAGCAAGCTGTATCTAGTTGGTTGCAGCTTGCTGGGTGAGCTCGCTGGCTGCAACTTCATGGCTGCAATTTGCTGGCTGCAGCTTACTGTTTGTAGCTCGCCGTTCGTAAGTAGATGGCAGTTGCGTTGCTTGTTGATTGTTTCACAGAAGAGAACCTTCAAGTCACTACCTTTAAAGATACTGGCCTCAGTTATAGACAAAAATTTGAAAATGTCTCAATCTTTTTCCATTGCTATTTTTCAAATCACCGACACAGATTTTTTAAATATAAAATAGGACACCGTTAAAGGGATTGATCTACATTCATTACAAACTGTAAAAATATTTGTTTACGTTTCAGTTACCCACTGTAAGGCAACACAGTACTAGCCATCAAGTTCAAGTTACCAAACGAAGACAGAATCTAAGAATGTGAAATAAAATCCTTGAAAAAAGGCTTCTTAAAGATATTTACAGTAATTTTTAAACCAAGTAGATGAAAGAGGAAGCACTGTCTTCATCGCTCAGAGGTAGTTCCTGCTCGCTGATTGGCGTTCCTTAATCACGTGATCACAGTTAATTCGCTGGGTAAACACAGTCCGCCGATTGGACAATTGGTCTCTTGCTTGTCTCATCGTGTCCAAGATAGTATCGATGCTAACTAGTGCCTCGGATAATTACCCAAAAAACTTGAGGAATCGCACTTGTTCCATCACAACAGAGAATTATCGATACTCTCAAGTGCCAAAGATAATTAAGCCGGGGATAAAAATGATCGCTTGTTTCAGAATCTCCCCCCTCCCAAAACATCCCGCCCCTTATCATTTTTTAAAATTATTCACCTTCACAAAAGTTAACATCCTAGGGATACAGTCTTCATGCTTCACAATAAAGTATCGACAAAAACAAATCGAAGATAACAAATAACTAACGGAAAGTGCGGCTTCTTCGATCTTAATTTGAGACGATTATAACAGTATCGATAAAATATCGTTCCTAACCATGTTAAGAATTTTGTGATTTATATAGGAACATGACCTATGTACATAGGAATGTGATATCATATGATGAAATGTGATTTTGTGCCTTGGAGCATGACCTAAGGCAATGTGACATAAGTGACAGACGTCTGATTTTTCTTATTATAAGACTAGTCCTTCATGTTGGTACATTCTTATCATTTTTTGAAAAATCAAACTATTAGAAATATATATATATATATTGTTGTAATTTTGGAGCTTTAAAACGAAATCGGTTATCGTGGTTGTTAGAAAGCTTTATAGATGAAGACCAAAATTACTTTGTTTTATTTTCATTATCCCTCCACCCCCGATCCCCCCTCCCGTATACCCTCACCCCGTCCATGGTGCCCCCTTTTGCAATCTCATCAATTTTTAAGACCATTTCAAAGTTCCGTTAACAAAACGAGTGGTGCCCCTCTCCCCACTCTCTGCATGACTTCCATGGGTTTAGCCGGGCACTCATTGTCTTTTCATGGACTTGTACAAACAGGAGCCTGACTTCCGGTCAGAGCTTGTTGACCGATGACCACGTCACATGCAGGGAATTAATCACACGGTCGCTAGTCGGTGTCAGGCTTGATCAATAGCTTAACAGCTGACCGCTGATTGGAAGCGGATTGCAAGGAGGGACGGGAGACCTTCGTTTGTCCAACTGTGGCCATGTGAGCCATTGGTTAGAGAACATCTCGGGGAACCGTTCGTTGGGGAACATCTCAGGGAACTGTTAGTCAAGGAACAACTGAATGATCCGTTTGTTAAAAATATTCGGTTAGGGAACATCTTGGTGCACTTTTGATTAAGGAACATATCGGTTCACTATTGGTTAAGGAACAGTGTAATAATGGGGGAGACTGCAATCAGGTTAGCACAATAAGAAATTAGTAAAACACAGTAAGGTTAACCTGAAAGAAGGAACGCAACAAAACAACGTTTCGGCAGGAAGCCTTCATCAGCGAACAAACAGAAAAACGAATAAAATTTTAAAATATCAAAAAATCATAATATAGCACTTAGCTGAGAAGTAGTGTTCAAAAGGGCAGCAAAAGATTTGTCGTTTGATGTTTTTCTTGGTTCTTGTCTATTATTTTACATTGACGGAGGAATCGTGAACCCTGATTTATCGAAGGCTTACGGTACGGCCTTTACTGTAGTGCTATACACTGTCGGATTAAGGGCATTTCAATAGCTTAAGGTTGGGTGATTGAGAGATTTGCTCGAGGCATCAGTGGTTGGAATTTAATAGCAATCTACTATTGATTCCGTGAAGGACACCAGTAGTAAGGCTGCAGTTTCATTGTAATACTGATGTTTTCAGAAGACACCACTAGTCAGAATATTGTATCATTGTAGTATTGTTGTTGCTACTTTTGATTTTGCATCATAAACTTCATGATATCTAAGCACGTATTGTGACCATAAAATCGTTACATTTTCCAAACTATTGCAATTGTCACCGGGAAATGAGAGATATAAGTTAGAAATACGGTTGGTTCCAAGCTGTATCATCAACACAAGATGTTCCCTTGGTTTATCCAGGTGCGTTAAGAAAGGCAATTTGATGTCTAGGGTACCAGCGCATCCTCCTGCGAAGAATACACCATCGTCAGATTGTGACTTCTACACCATCGTAACATTGTGACGTCTGCACCATCGTCACATTGTGACGTCTGCACCATCGTCGCATTGTGACGTCTACACCATCGTCACATCGTGACGTCTACACCGCCGTCACATTGTCACGTCTACACCATCGTCACATCGTGACGTCCACATTAACGTCATATTGTGACGGACCAATGCCAGAATTTATAAAAGCCAAAGGGCTTTTTCTTGTGTTTTTCTTTAATACGTACCTTTCCCACCTGTTGTAAACCTTTGTGAAAAACTAGACCTAAAAAAAAGGAGTTTGGGAAACAAATAATAAAATGACAAATGTTGTTGCCCTGGTCGGGACGAAGAAAGTGGATGTAAAAATAACACCGGAAACCTTGCTGAAATTAGGTCAAGGTCACGATTTGAGGAAAAAGGAGGAACATATGCATCTCGGCACAAGGGTTCTAAAAATTTTTTAACGAATGTTCCGATTTGTCTCCGGTATCATTAAAAATTCAGTAATAAACAGCGATATTAGAAACGATTTATGGCCATTATAATAGTGGCCATTTTTTGGGGAATGCTAGACAGCAAGAAGACAACGTTTGTATGTTTTAGAATCAAAATATCAATCCATTAAACTATGATATTAATAAAAGTTGATAATTTATAACATTGGTTAAACCAAACCGATTCATTGGTTAATTTATGTCTGTTAATTTATCATCGTCAAAATAAAACAAAAAACCACTCTGTACCAGCCTTTTCCAAACGTGTAAGTTTAGTGGACCGGTGGACACGTTACGACATTGAACCAGGGACCGGTGCCAGATTTATTAATTTATATTTGTTTGACTATAAATATTCCTGTCACGCGGACACGCAACGTAAGGTTCGCGGACAGGTCCTGACAAGTGGACCACCATTTAGGGAACGCTTCATGCTCTACGTTGTATTCGGTTATTAAACAGCAACACAAGCAATCTACTTTGTGCTGACCCATTAAGTAGTACAACAACAGCAATCTACCTTGTACTGACCCATTAAGTAGTACAACAACAGCAATCTACCTTGTACTGACCCATTAAGTAGTACAACAACAGCAATCTACCTTGTACTGACCCATTAAGTAGTACAACAACAGCAATCTACCTTGTACTGACCCATTAAGTAGTACAACAACAGCAATCTACCTTGTACTGACCCATTAAGTAGTACCACAACAGCAATCTACTTTGTGTTGACCTATTATGTAGTAACACAACAGCACTCTACCTTGTACTGACCCATTAAGTAGTACCACAACAGCAATCTACCTTGTGCTGACCCATTAAGTAGTACCACAACAGCAATCTACCTTGTGCTGACCCATTAAGTAGTACAACAACAGCAATCTACTTTGTGTTGACCTATTATGTAGTAACACAACAGCACTCTACCTTGTACTGACCCATTAAGTAGTACCACAACAGCAATCTACTTTGTGTTGACCTATTATGTAGTAACACAACAGCACTCTACCTTGTACTGACCCATTAAGTAGTACCACAACAGCAATCTACCTTGTGCTGACCCATTAAGTAGTACAACAACAGCAATCTACCTTGTGCTGACCCATTAAGTAGTACAAATACAGCAATCTACCTTGTGCTGACCTATTATGTAGTAACACAACAGCACTCTACCTTGTACTGACCCATTAAGTAGTACAACAACAGCAATCTACCTTGTGCTGACCTATTATGTAGTAACACAACAGCACTCTACCTTGTACTGACCCATTAAGTAGTACCACAACAGCAATCTACCTTGTGCTGACCCATTAAGTAGTACAACAACAGCAATCTACCTTGTGCTGACCCATTAAGTAGTACAGCAACAGCAATCTACCTTGTGCTGACCTATTATGTAGTAACACAACAGCACTCTACCTTGTACTGACCCATTAAGTAGTACCACAACAGCAATCTTCCTTGTGCTGACTCATTAAAGTACTACAACAGCAATCTACCTTGTGCTGACCCATTAAGTAGTACATCAAAAGCAAACTTCCTTGTGCTGATCCATTAATTAGTACCACTTTTGGACTGTCAGATGTAATACGTCATCTGCTATACATAGACGTAAATTCAATGATTACAATAACACCAGGGGTTCATTGACGCACTGGACATCTTTACTAGCCACCCAGGCAGGCGGGTCATGGCATCGCGTAATTTATTGAGATTTTGGAGGGAGAGAACTTGTGTTAAAGGAGAGAGAATCGAAATGTTGATGTAACAGTGCTAACCCGTTGACCGTGATTGTCGAACTTTGAAAGAAGATTGCCCGGGGCAATAAAAAAAAAGCCACCGTCGCATGTCACGCTCAATGAAAATTGAGGGTTTGTGTAGAAAGAGATTTTAAAAAAGAAGAATGTGGAGTTGGGAGGCGGGGAGGCGGGGAGGCGGGGGAGGGGGGATGGCTTTATCCAGTGCATCAAAATCTTGAAAGTGAGATGCTGTAATGAATACTGAATGTGAGAGGCTCTAATGAATACTGAATGTGAGAGGCTCTAAGTACTACTGAGAATGAGAGGCTCTAATGAATACTGAATGTGAGAGGCTCTAATGAATACTGAATGTGAGAGACCCTAATGAATACTGAATGTGAGAGGCTCTAATGAATACTGAATTTGAGAGGCTCTAATGAATACTGAATGTGAGAGGCCCTAATGAATACTGAATGTGAGAGGCTCTAATGAATACTGAATGTGAGAGGCTCTAAGTACTACTGAGAATGAGAGGCTCTAATGAATACTGAATGTGAGAGGCTCTAATGAATACTGAATGTGAGAGGCCCTAATGAATACTGAATTTGAGAGGCTCTAATGAATACTGAATGTGAGAGGCTCTAAGTACTACTGAGAATGAGAGGCTCTAATGAATACTGAATTTGAGAGGCTCTAATGAATACTGAATGTGAGAGGCTCTAATGAATACTGAATGTGAGAGGCTCTAATGAATACTAAATGTGAGAGGCTGTAATGAATACTGAATGTGAGAGGCCCTAATGAATACTGAATGTGAGAGGCCCTAATGAATACTGAATGTGAGAGGCTGCAGGCCCCCGAGGGCCTTTCATTGCTATGAGTCGTTTTTTTTTAAATTTCTTTTTGTGTGGTAAGATTAAATGTTATCTTATATTTTAACGTTTTAATTTTTTTTCCCAAGTAAGATTTTCAAACTGTATTTAATTGTTCCAATAAAAAAATGAGCTTTTAAGTTTAATACAAATTGAAGTGAATGTTCGGTTTTATTTTTAAATGTTTAGCACTAACAATTATTAGACAGATGTATTAAGAGAGAGACAGATGATGATTAGAAGGCTACTGGCACTGGCGTAGCTATGGCTAGTGCCACCTGGGGAGAGTCAACTTTTTGCCATCCCACTTCAATGAAAATTCTCAGCAGTTGGAGAAAATTCCGCCTCTTATTATAAGGAAAAAACACGCCCCCATGGGTGGACCACCCCCTCCACGCCCCTTTCATAGGCAAACACATGGCTTTATATTTAAAAGAAAAAAAATGTCGTACATAGTTTAAATAATCCTTTAAAAAAACAAGGTATAACAATCCTTAGGTAGGTAGAACATTGCAGATAAAAAAAATAATTGAATAAAATTGTTCTAAAAAAAAATCGAAAAAGAACTTAAAATTAAAACTATTTGATTCAAAAATATCCTGTTAGCCATTTCTGCACATATTGAAAGCGATACCTTAATTCATCAAGCACATTTTTATGTGTATGAGAGTCCAACTGATATCAGAATCTATAGTAGTGAGTTTGTAGGGAATTTAAAAAAAAGGTCTCTTTCTGTGAGTACAGAGGAAGGTCATTAGAACAGACATTATCAAGTCTGTCTTAGGATTGTCTGGTTTTCTCGGAGGCCATCATCAAGCGAGCAAATAAAGGCGTAAAGTGGGTGTGTGGAGTGGGAGGGGGGGTTGGTTGGGAGGGGAAAGTTGGTGAAATTGTCGTGATTAGTTTGAGAATTACAGGTTCAGTGACTCAAAGGAAACACGCGCTATCAGGGGCGGAAGTGATGGGACGACTAGGGGATGAGATGGGGGGAAATGGAAGGGCGAATGACAAATGACAGGGTCCGTTTTTGACATTTCATCGATGTCAAGGACATTTGGGCAAGTGGATTATTGCCACGAGGAAAGGCAGTGGATGCATGCACTTGTGAATTTTCTAAAGACAGTTGATGACAATGTTTTTTTTCTTGATGACAAGGATGATCTTCACTGATGACGTTGTTGTTATGTGTGTGACGTTAAAGGTGCTATCCCCTGATCTGCGGCGCCCCCCCCCCACCCATTCTCTGGAGTGGGATATTGACTGGACCAATGAGAGCTGGTCTTTGTCACTCACGGCGAACAAACCAGGCAGATCGATTTCCTGGCCAGGGCGTTTTCCACCCTTAGAACAAGTATGAGATCAATGGATCTTTGAGACCCTGGGACAAACTATCGTAGCCTGACACCCCCTGAGGGCACGATTGCGACGATCTCTCGTTACGAAACCACGAAAACATCAAATGTCTGTAGACACCATCATGGTTGTAAATTAAAGTGTACACGGAAAGCAGCACCACGAAACGGGGATCTGTTGTTAGATTCAAAGTGAAAAGTTTACATCCGGGTATTATAAAGGGACACTTTTTCGTATTTGAACATGAGTTAAAGTTTTCTTATGGATATAATATATAAGAAAAACGGTCCGGATATTTTGAGAAAATGCCCGCTGGATCCAAATATGTTTGTAAAAGAGTCAACTTCTCATTTTCGATAAACAATAGTTCTACAGACAGTCCTACATCCTACCTGCCGGCCTTTGAAAAATAGTTCCACACACAGTCCCACACACTAACTGTCGGCCTTTGAACAATAGATCTATACAGACAGTCCTACACCCTACCTGCCGGCCTTTAAACAATAGTTCTACATATAGTCCTACACACTACCAGTCGGCCTTTGAACAATAGTCCTACAGATAGCCCTAGTTCCTACCTCCTACCTGCCGTCCTTTAAGCAATGGTTCTACAGACAGTCCTACACTCTACTTGCCGGCCTTTAAACAATAGTTCTACCGACAGTCCTACACACTACCTGTCGGCCTTTGAACAATAGTCCTACAGATAGCCCTAGTTCCTACCTCCTACCTGCCGTCCTTTAAGCAATGGTTCTACAGACGGTGCTATACCTTTCCTGTCGACCTTTGAACAATAGACCTCAGAGAGTCTTACACCTTACCCGTGTCTCTTTATTGATTAATATAATAGTAGCCTACGAAAAAACGTGAACATTTTTACCTGAGTTCAACCGTCACGCATAAAGCTCGCTGCGTTACAGCTTTCTTTCCACTCCTTACTATTAATATAAAACATGTTGAGTAAGGGGGGGTGGGGGCGGTTGTGTAAAGGAATCAGGACCCACCAGAAGCAATACATACATATAAGAGATCATAACTTGTTGAATGAATCGACTGAATCATAATTTACTATGAAATTACATACGTTATTTTAAAATGTTTACTCCTACACTTTTAATAAAACCTATAACATGTGTCCAAAATAAAACATGAATTTATTAGGAGATTCGCTTTATTTGTTTCAGCAATAGTTATTAGAAAATAAGCGAAACAAAGTTTGGCAAAACCTGAACACAAAAAGAAACAACATAAAAACGAACGTGTCGGCAAGAAGCCTTCTTCAGCGAGCAAACAACAATAAAGCAATACAATAATATCACGCTAATGATACCAGAAGCTAATGATACCAGAAGCTAATGATACCAGAAGCTAATGACATCACATTATAAATGGATTAGTAAGTAAGAAATAATATGACGATAAAAATATCCTACGTTGTCACATCACTTAACTTTCTCCGTCAAATCAAACGGTTGATTAAGATGAAATTTTAACAACTTGTTCCTCGTCGGGTGGTGATTCTATCACTATCATGATAACTGGACAGACAAAAAGTGGTAATTCCATTATGATAATAAGAAAGACAAAGAGTAGGGATTCTATTATGATGACTGTAAAGAAATAAAGGGTACACACTTAATTTAAAGATAGATAGATATAATTGAAAACAAGGCTTAAATTTGTTTTGCGCTTGTTAGCGTGAACGGCTTAGTGCAATAGCATGGCCTAGCTCATGGCACCACATTTATGGATCAGTGCATGTACACATTTATGCTCATGGCACCACATTTATGGATCAGTGCACGTAAACATTTATGCTCATGGCACCACATTTATGGATCAGTGCACGTACACAGTTATGCTCATGGCACCACATTTATGGATCATTGCACGTACACAGTTATGCTCATGGCACCACATTTATGGATCAGTGCACGTACACAGTTATGCTCATGGCACCACATTTATGGATCAGTGCATGTACACATTTATGCTCATGGCACCACATTTATGGATCAGTGCATGTACACAGTTATGCTCATGGCACCACATTTATGGATCAGTGCATGTACACAATTATGCTCATGGCACCACATTTATGGATCAGTGCACGTACACAGTTATGCTCATGGCACCACATTTATGGATCAGTGCACGTACACAGTTATGCTCATGGCACCACATTTATGGATCAGTGCATGTACACAGTTATGCTCATGCCACCACATTTATGGATCAGTGCACGTACACAGTTATGCTCATGGCACCACATTTATGGATCAGTGCACGTACACATTTATGCTCATGGCACCACATTTATGGATCAGTGCACGTACACAGTTATGCTCATGACACCACATTTATGGATCAGTGCATGTACACAGTTTTCCAATCGCAGTCTATGGTACATGAAACATTGAGTTTAAAAATTAAATAAATTATCAGAACACAAGATTCACAAGATTCACAAGATTCACAAGATTCACAAGATAATGGAGAGGAAGAAGTCCCTTAAGGGTTTATTTCTTTTTTCAAATTGACCACACAAATACCGATAGAGGGGAGGCAAATTGTGGGAAGAGAACTTTGTGTTAAAGGGGAGAGAATCAAAATGTGTGAGTGTGTGTGTGTGGGGGGGGGGGTAAAATTAAATCAGAATAAATCTTCAAATGGTTAAGACTATTTTCGTGAAATTAACAGTTGCACGGACATTTATCGTAGTCTATTATAGTAGCTTTATAGTCCGCCCCCGCTACTCCCCCCCCCCGCTACTCCGCCCCGCTACTCCCCCCTGCTACTCCCCCTCCCCCACGGCCGGCCCAGCAATTTAAATTCTAAAAATTGATTTAAAAAAAACACACAAAAAAAAATTGCCACCAATCAATTAAATTGAACAGATCGATAACAAGGGATGGCGTTTTTTCCCCATGTGTAACCCAGTTTTTTGAGAGTAGGTCAGTGATCCCCTTAACCTTTAGGCACTGCACCATGAGTTTATATATTTTATTTTAAAGTGTAAGAATAAGAAAATAATACGTACTGTTGCGTGAAAGAATCCCTGAGCTGCCATGAACTATTACACTCTTTCACTTTTTACCGAATAGTTCACTTCTCAACGAGTAGTTCACTTTTTACCGAATAGTTCACTTCTTACCCAGTAGTTCACTTTTCACCAAGTAGTTCACTTCTCACTGAGTAGTTCACTTCTCCCCGTTTTGTTTACATCCCACCCAGTAATTCACTTCTCACCCAGTAGTTCACATCTCACCCAGTAGTTCACTACTCACCGAGTTGTTCACTTCTCATCGAGTAGTTCCCTTCTCACCGAGCAGTTCACTACTCACCGAGTAGTTCACTTCTCACCAAGTAGTTCACTTCTCGCCGAGCAAACGTCATTAGTACAACATCCTATTCACGCTATAAATAGTTAAATTAAACTACTGATTTAGATGTCCCAAGGTACGCTGCGTAAAATATTGAATTCAATGTTATTAACTATCCCTTTTGACATGTAATTATATTCGTCAGTCAAGTGGATGAATCTAGGCATACACATGAAATGCAACAATCGCTCAATTTTAATCCTATGAACTCTGAAGCTGATCTCGGGGACAGCTGAAATCTCCAGCCAGCAAATATCTGCCGGTCAGAGCCATTCATACGGAGGAAGCATACGATCAAATAACAATGGCGGTCTTTTTAGTTTGTTTCATGGCTTCAAGGTTGGAATTGTATTGTATTTTCATTTTTTATTTTTTGGAGGAAAAAATGTTGGATTGGGTGATGTTGCGAAAATTGATTTCCTTATTATAATTGTATTGCACAAGAAAGAATGTTGTAGTTGTGTTGTACAAGAAAGAATGTTGTAGTTGTGTTGCACAAGAAAGATAGCTGTACTTGTTTGATACAAGAAGTAATGATATAGTTGTGTTGTACAAGAAACAATAGCTGTATGTTACAAGAAATAATGCTTTCGCTTTATTTTTCAGGATAGAGTGCTACAGTTGCATTGCTGTGGATACATTACGGCAGTTAAAATATTGAAGATTGGGTGCTAAAATCGTATTTTTCAGGGCTATAGTTTCATTGTTCAGATAGAGTGTTATAGTGGCATTAGGCAGTGTCAAGAATTAGGATGCGTATCATTGTGTTGTCATTGTCTCGGGTGTGGCATGTCAACGTGTCATTGTGTTGTCATTGTCAAGGGTATGACATGTCAACGTGTCATTGTGTTGTCATTGTCAAGGGTATGACATGTCAACGTGTCATTGTGTTGTCATTGTCTAGGGTATGACATGTCAACGTGTCATTGTGTTGTTATTGTCTAGGGTATGACATGTGATGCTCTTACACCAGCACACGCGAACATTTGTCTAAAGCAGAGGTCCCCAAACTTTTTTGTCTCGTAGACCACTTGCCATGTTTTTCGGGTTTGGGTAGACCCCCTGCTTACCTGATATTGATTTTTTTTTGCAAATTCATTAACTTCAAATGTATTTTTGACAACCGGTAAAGTGCTACTCACTTTGAAAGATTTAAATTTATATTAATATATCAGAAAATATACTGTTATGAAGGATGACGTGTTTTTAGCACGCCTATCTCGCGTCCCACGTGCATGACCCCTCGTGAACTCTCGTGACCGCCTTTGTAGTGTGGCGAGAAAAAAAACCTTGTTTACAACATTTAATCCAGTCAGGAAAACTGTCGAAAATAATAGAAGATTCTGGATAAAACGGGAAGGCAAAACAATGTGTTAGGTGGTTCGAGAGACATTAGTATGAAATGCCTATAAAAAGGGCTGACCGATAGAGAGGGGGAGAGATTTTCTTTTGATCACGAGATGTGCTGTGTCATTATTTAATACTTTGTTGTGTGTAGATTTTTCTATTTCCTCGTTGTACCATTTTGTGCTCGTTGTATTTTTATTTACAGTACCGGTACCAGCAAATCTGTAACTTTATAATTTTAATCATATTTCTCTTGCTGTTATTATTTAATTGAAGTTCACAAATTAAAAAGTTATTAATTGTAATTAGATCTGGCCTTGATTGTCGTTTTATTTGTTATTATTTTTAAACGTTGGTATCGTTCTTTATTATGTACTGTTTTTAGAACGAGCCATAGACTAAAATTAAGAGATTAATTTCTCCATTTATAACGGTCCGTAATAATACCAAATAACTTAAATTTTAATATGATTTGTCATCACGTTTCATCAACATTTTATTTTGTTAAATTTTACTTCATATGTACTTTTATAATTTATTTAGGAAGATATCTGTCATATTAAGGTAATATGAAGTAAGTAAATAGGTATTATCTGTGTATGTGGATTTTTCCTTTCAGGGAATGCCAAAATAGAAGTCATGACCTGCTTACATTAGATCCACTATGGTTGAACCCCATTTTCATTTCGTGGACCCTATTTTTTTTTTTCGCGGACATGGACCCCTTGCAAGTTGTCGTCGACCCCTGGGGGTCTATATAGACCACTTTGGGAATCACTGGTCTAAAGAGTCCTTTTTTAAGTAACACCAATATACATCTATGAAATTCTAACAAAGGTTCTGCGGTTAGTAAAAATGAGTTATCCCCACAAGCTAAGCTTGAGAACTATGATATATTATACTAACGTTATCACCTGGCAACACTTCGTTAAGCATTCCCACTCCCTCGCCATCCCCTGCACCACTGAACGCCCGCCCTGCACACTACTACTACCGCAAGCCATTGAAGCACACCCATTCGTTTATAGTGTCATTATGCGCTCAAAGTCTAGTCCGCAATTCTCACTGTTCTTCTTCTTCTTCTTTTATAACAAAGCCCCTCAGGGATTCTAACATCTTGATAGGTAGGATAGCGTGCCACAGTTCTTTGATAATAAATAGTTTGATGTTCGTTCTGCCAGATAAGGGAATACACCGGAATAGGCAGTGTACCATGTTATGTGTGTATTTCCTGTACGGTTTCTACTGCAATAACTCAATCCACCGGTGTTGCACAATCTAATGATTGGCTGCAGCTTTCTTCCGTTCAGTAATGTTCTCTTCATGTTGGCTTAGCACGCAACTATACCAGCATTGTGTGTTTTTTTTCTACAATCATTTGTGTGTGTGTTTGTGGTTAAAATGAGCTGGAAATTATTTTAGCACAAGATGGGGGAGTACATCTCATATCTAATTATGTTTACTGTAACTAAAGAAAAGTCAGTACGATAACACGAATGACACTGCATCTCACTGAACTGATTGTGAACGGATGGCGCTGTGCAGGTATAAACGTGTGGATTGGAGTTCAAGCACAATAAAACCCACTAAAATCAGCACGAGTCAATCGACTCGTTAACATTAGCCCGTGGCTCATCTTGGAGAAGGAAAACTCTGATTGCTAACCAAAGACTGTTGCTCATCTAGGAGAAGGAAAACTCTGATCGCAAACATCCGCTGTCCTACGGCTACAAACCCATGGTTAAAGGCCTAGGGCCCATGACAAAAATATTGGGTCACGTAGACAGTATAACATAGACTCAATGAAAATTCCTGTAACATCCAGTAACGCCGCTGGTGTCCAACTGTAATGTAACATTGGGATTATCAGGTGCATAGAGAGAGGAGAGAGAGAGAGAGAGAGTGAGAGAGAGAGAAAGAGAGAGATAGTGAGAGAGAGAGAAAGATGGAGAGAGAGAGTTTGGGATCTGCTGACAGGGACCAGCTTATTCTTTATAACAAATTCCCAGGCCTTGAATTTCATCCAACGAAAATCACAGCACCGTCTCTTGGACACGTACAGATTGTGCTGCGTACGAGGATTGTACTGCTTACTGGTTAAGAAGATTGTGTTTTTTACATTGTAGCACTACATACACGAAGGATAGGTCAAGACCTTTACGCAACATTTATTATTATCTTTTCATACTTTTTCGTTACCAATGAATTACTTGTGAAAAGTTTCATAAATACTTACTTTAACATGAAGCAAGGAAAGCTATAAAGAAATCAGTTTAGCGCGGGTCTCCTATGATAATTTCTTTTGTGCAGACCGCTGTAGTTTAATCTCTATAATTCTCTTCTCAACTACTGTGTATTTCCTGGTGATACAATTGTGGCTCCCTTTGCAACAAATTACGGTACTTCTGAGAAATCATTAAGAATATACCTTTCTGATCCCCCCAATAGCCTTCAATTAAAGTCTTCTAAAAAGGGTGATGCTGTACGCAGTGCAGAAGACAGAGATGAATGGAGAAGAATAGTTTTCATGTCATCTGTGGCGCCCCAACGGTCCAACGACTAAGGGACATGATGATGATGATGAAAAATGGTGAAAATAATTAGACTAATTAATTTTATTTTAAATATGACATCAAAACGATGTGTATCATCCAAACATGATACATTTGATAGTCTTGATGTGTTTTTGATAGTCTTGATGTGTTGTTGATAGTCTTGATATGTTGTTGATAATCATGTTATATATTTGATAGTCTTGCTAAATAATTGATAATATTGATATAGCTTTTACAATCATGCTTTAGATGTGACTGTATTGCTATATATATTTCATAGTATCAGTCGATATTTGATGGTGCGGCCATACTTTTGATAGTACTGCTACATATTGTATTGACTTGGTTTGATTGGACAGTAAGCTGACACCGGGCTGTCAGGTACCCGCGGTCAACACGAAAACATCATTACTGTCTGCAACTAAAATCAAAGGGAGGTCGTCTGGTATGATGGTGGGAGTGGGGGTGGAGCGGACAGGTCTATTTACTCTGAAAATTGATTTTTAAAATCATTGATCGGTTCCTCGTGCTCTGCTGGAGCATACAAAAATCTATGATCACAGTTTCTGACAGGGATCAGGGAGTCACTTGGAAATGTAACATCTATGATACCAGTTTCTGACAGGAGTCAGGGAGTCACTGTGAGATGTAACATCTATGATACCAGTTTTTGACAGGAGTCAGGGAGTCACTGGGAGATGTAACATCTATGATACCAGTTTCTGACAGGAGTCAGGGAGTCACTGTGAGATGTAACATCTATGATACCAGTTTCTGACAGGAGTCAGGGAGTCACTGTGAGATGTAACATCTATGATACCAGTTTCTGACATGAGTCAGGGAGTCACTGGGAGATGTAACATCTATGATACCAGTTTCTGACAGGAGTCAGGGAGTCACTGGGAAATGTAACATTGAAATTCTGAATACGCGACTCCAGTTTCTAGTGTACAAAATAGATTTTAACAGATAGTGTTTTAGTGACTCTACTGTTACACAGACTTTCCTATGACTTCACACTTACCACCGTGAATCTACCGCTACACAGACTTTCCTATGACTTCACACTTACCACCGTGACTCTACCGTTACACAGACTTTCCTATGACTTCACACTTACCACCGTGACTCTATCGTTACACAGACTTTCCTATGACTTCACACTTACCACCGTGACTCTACCGTTACACAGACTTTCCTATGACTTCACACTTACCACCGTGACTCTACCGCTACACAGACTTTCCTATGACTTCACACTTATCACCGTGACTCTACCGCTACACAGACTTTCCTATGACTTCACACTTATCACCGTGACTCTACCGCTACACAGACATTCCTATGACTTCACACTTATCACCGTGACTCTACCGCTACACAGACTTTCCTATGACTTTACACTTATCACCGTGACTCCACTGTTACACAGACTTTCCTATGACTTCACACTTACCACCGTGACTCTACCGCTACACAGACTTTCCTATGCCTTCACACTTATAACCATCAAGTATTTTTTTTAAAAATTGCTTTTAAGAGTCGTCCACATTTTCAAGGCACAGACTCATGACAAACTTAACTTCAGTGTCCTCCTACTCCTCTAAAGTTTCCGCCTATGACATATTAAAAAAAAACTATTATAATGTTATAATGTAATGTTAGAATGTAATGTTAGAATGATGGTACATGAAATCTGAGATGTGATATACATAATATATGAATTGGTTTGACGTAACTGTGTTTTTACAGATACGAACGTTTCATTTCCTGTAACAATTATGTTCGACACGGTTCAGTGTTTCCTCGCCAATCTTGGCTATTGTCCTCGCCCCTGTTCTTTCACGTCAAAACGTCTGACATTTATTGATACGATTTTCTCCTTCACGTCTGCTTTGTTTCACTGTACGTGTATTATGTATAACGAACCATCGCTATAACCAACAAAGGCGTTCACCGTCTAAGTAAAGAAGTTTCCCTTTGCTATGCTGAGCTAAAGCGTTAATGAGCCTTGTCTAATGTGACCTGTTAGAATATCGTATAAGGCGCTTGACAAATAGTCACACAACCAAATTCTGTAGCCATCAATCACGTCCCCGAAGTGCCCCGCGCGTCTAAGCTATTCGACTTTAATTCAACAATGAACACAATTCTTTTAACACAAGAACAAAGCCGGTTGCCGGGCCAGTCAAAGCTGACTGTGAAATTGATGGGTCAGCGCCACTGGGGGAGTGTCATGTCGAAGGCAGCCTCGAAATATGACAAGTCGTAAGAATCGAGAGACACGGTTGTGGTTATAAAGCTCAATAGTAACAGAATAACAACGATATTTACATTTTTATTAACAGCTTATTTTTCGACGTCTGAGGCAAGTGCTGGGAACCTTTTTGCTACATTGTGCCAAAATACGATTTCTAATTCATCCGGTGTGTCGAAAATCTGTAAGTTGCAAACCTACATTCCCGACATTTTCTGCACTATTTTGATATAAAATATGCCTATTTCTTTTAGCCTTCAGAGGGCCACTGAAAATAAGTCTGACACACAATGCCTAGTTTTTCGATGTCTGGTCCCGGGATATGTGAATTCTAATGTATTTTAATTGACATGTGAACACAAAAGCATAACATGCACCAGGGACAAGAAAGAACATGCACCAGGGACAAGACAGAACAAGCACCAGGGACAAGAAAGAACATGTACAAGGGACAAGAAAGAACATGCACCAGGGACAAGACAGAACATGCACAAGGGACAAGAAAGAACATGCACCAGGGACAAGACAGAACATGCACAATTGACAAGAAAGAACATGCACCAGGGACAAGACAGAACATGCACAAGGGACAAGAAAGAACATGCACCAGGGACAAGACAGAACATGCACAAGGGACAAGAAAGAACAAGCACCAGGAACAAGATAGAACATGCACAATTGACAAGAGAGAACATGAACCAGGGACAAGACAGAACATGCACCATGGAAAAGAAAGAACATGCACCAGGGACAAGACAGAACAAGCACCAGGGACAATTTTTCGAAACGTAACCCAACATTGACCAACGTGTTGTCATTGGACCTTGCTAATTAGGGAAAAAACCGAACTATATATATATAGTCTCACAGTCATATAACAATGGACCTATAGTTTATATAGTCTCACAGTCATATAACAATGGACCTATCGTTTATATAGTCTCACAGTCATATAACAATGGACCTATCGTTTATATAGTCTCACAGTCAGATAACAATGAACCTATCGTTTATATAGTCTTACAGTCATATAACAATGGACCTATCGTTTATATAGTCTCACAGTCATATAACAATGGACCTATCGTTTATATAGTCTCACAGTCATATAACAATGGACCTATCGTTTATATAGTCTCACAGTCATATAACAATGGACCTATCGTTTATATAGTCTCACAGTCAGATAACAATGGACCTATCGTTTATATAGTCTTACAGTCATATAACAATGGACCTATCGTTTATATAGTCTCACAGTCAGATAACAATGGACCTATCGTTTATATAGTCTCACAGTCATATAACAATGGACCTATCGTTTATATAGTCTCACAGTCATATAACAATGGACCTATCGTTTATATAGTCTCACAGTCATATAACAATGGACCTATCGTTTATATAGTCTCACAGTCATATAACAATGGACCTATCGTTTATATAGTCTCACAGTCATATAACAGTGGACCTATCGTTTATATAGTCTCACAGTCATATAACAATGGACCTATCGTTTATATAGTCTCACAGTCATATAACAATGGACCTATCGTTTATATAGTCTCACAGTCATATAACAATGGACCTATCGTTTATATAGTCTCACAGTCATATAACAATGGACCTATCGTTTATATAGTCTCACAGTCATATAACAATGGACCTATCGTTTATATAGTCTCACAGTCATATAACAATGGACCTATCGTTTATATAGTCTCACAGTCAGATAACAATGGACCTATCGTTTATATAGTCTCACAGTCATATAACAATGGACCTATCGTTTATATAGTCTCACAGTCAGATAACAATGGACCTATCGTTTATATAGTATCACAGTCATATAACAATGGACCTATCGTTTATATAGTCTCACAGTCATATAACAATGGACCTATCGTTTATATAGTCTCACAGTCATATAACAATGGACCTATCGTTTATATAGTCTCACAGGCATATAACAATAGACCTATCGTTTATATAGTCTCACAGTCATATAACAATGGACCTATCGTTTATATAGTCTCACAGTCATATAACAATGGACCTATCGTTTATATAGTCTCACAGTCATATAACAATGGACCTATCGTTTATATAGTCTCACAGTCATATAACAATGGACCTATCGTTTATATAGTCTCACAGTCATATAACAATGGACCTATCGTTTATATAGTCTCACAGTCATATAACAATGGACCTATCGTTTATATAGTCTCACAGTCATATAACAATGGACCTATCGTTTATATAGTCTCACAGTCATATAACAATGGACCTATCGTTTATATAGTCTCACAGTCATATAACAATGGACCTATCGTTTATATAGTCTCACAGTCATATAACAATGGACCTATCGTTTATATAGTCTCACAGTCATATAACAATGGACCTATCGTTTATATAGTCTCACAGTCATATAACAATGGACCTATCGTTTATATAGTCTCACAGTCATATAACAATGGACCTATCGTTTATATAGTCTCACAGTCATATAACAATGGACCTATCGTTTATATAGTCTCACAGTCATATAACAATGGACCTATCGTTTATATAGTCTCACAGTCATATAACAATGGACCTATCGTTTATATAGTCTCACAGTCATATAACAATGGACCTATCGTTTATATAGTCTCACAGTCATATAACAATGGACCTATCGTTTATATAGTCTCACAGTCATATAACAATGGACCTATCGTTTATATAGTCTCACAGTCATATAACAATGGACCTATCGTTTATATAGTCTCACAGTCATATAACAATGGACCTATCGTTTATATAGTCTCACAGTCATATAACAATGGACCTATCGTTTATATAGTCTCACAGTCATATAACAATGGACCTATCGTTTATATAGTCTCACAGTCAGATAACAATGGACCTATCGTTTATATAGTCTCACAGTCATATAACAATGGACCTATCGTTTATATAGTCTCACAGTCAGATAACAATGGACCTATCGTTTATATAGTCTCACAGTCATATAACAATGGACCTATCGTTTATATAGTCTCACAGTCATATAACAATGGACCTATCGTATATATAGTCTCACAGTCATATAACAATGGACCTATCGTTTATATAGTCTCACAGTCATATAACAATGGACCTATCGTTTATATAGTCTCACAGTCATATAACAATGGACCTATCGTATATATAGTCTCACAGTCATATAACAATGGACCTATCGTTTATATAGTCTCACAGTCATATAACAATGGACCTATCGTTTATATAGTCTCACAGTCATATAACAATGGACCTATCGTTTATATAGTCTCACAGTCATATAACAATGGACCTATCGTTTATATAGTCTCACAGTCATATAACAATGGACATATCGTTTATATAGTCTCACAGTCATATAACAATGGACCTATCGTTTATATAGTCTCACAGTCATATAACAATGGACCTATCGTTTATATAGTCTCACAGTCATATAACAATGGACCTATCGTTTATATAGTCTCACAGTCATATAACAATGGACCTATCGTTTATATAGTCTCACAGTCATATAACAATGGACCTATCGTTTATATAGTCTCACAGTCATATAACAATGGACCTATCGTTTATATAGTCTCACAGTCAGATAACAATGGACCTATCGTTTATATAGTCTCACAGTCATATAACAATGGACCTATCGTTTATATAGTCTCACAGTCAGATAACAATGGACCTATCGTTTATATAGTCTCACAGTCATATAACAATGGACCTATCGTTTATATAGTCTCACAGTCATATAACAAAGGACCTATCGTTTATATAGTCTCACAGTCAGATAACAATGGACCTATCGTTTATATAGTCTCACAGTCATATAACAATGGACCTATCGTTTATATAGTCTCACAGTCATATAACAATGGACCTATCGTTTATATAGTCTCACAGTCATATAACAATGGACCTATCGTTTATATAGTCTCACAGTCATATAACAATGGACCTATCGTTTATATAGTCTCACAGTCATATAACAATGGACCTATCGTTTATATAGTCTCACAGTCATATAACAATGGACCTATCGTTTATATAGTCTCACAGTCATATAACAATGGACCTATCGTTTATATAGTCTCACAGTCATATAACAATGGACCTATCGTTTATATAGTCTCACAGTCAGATAACAATGGACCTATCGTTTATATAGTCTCACAGTCATATAACAATGGACCTATCGTTTATATAGTCTCACAGTCAGATAACAATGGACCTATCGTTTATATAGTCTCACAGTCATATAACAATGGACCTATCGTTTATATAGTCTCACAGTCATATAACAATGGACCTATCGTTTATATAGTCTCACAGTCAGATAACAATGGACCTATCGTTTATATAGTCTCACAGTCATATAACAATGGACCTATCGTTTATATAGTCTCACAGTCATATAACAATGGACCTATCGTTTATATAGTCTCACAGTCATATAACAATGGACCTATCGTTTATATAGTCTCACAGTCATATAACAATGGACCTATCGTTTATATAGTCTCACAGTCATATAACAATGGACCTATCGTTTATATAGTCTCACAGTCATATAACAATGGACATATCGTTTATATAGTCTCACAGTCATATAACAATGGACCTATCGTTTATATAGTCTCACAGTCATATAACAATGGACCTATCGTTTATATAGTCTCACAGTCATATAACAATGGACCTATCGTTTATATAGTCTCACAGTCATATAACAATGGACCTATCGTTTATATAGTCTCACAGTCATATAACAATGGACCTATCGTTTATATAGTCTCACAGTCATATAACAATGGACCTATCGTTTATATAGTCTCACAGTCATATAACAATGGACCTATCGTTTATATAGTCTCACAGTCATATAACAATGGACCTATCGTATATATAGTCTCACAGTCATATAACAATGGACCTATCGTTTATATAGTCTTACAGTCAGATAACAATGGACCTATCGTTTATATAGTCTCACAGTCATATAACAATGGACCTATCGTTTATATAGTCTCACAGTCATATAACAATGGACCTATCGTTTATATAGTCTCACAGTCAGATAACAATGGACCTATCGTTTATATAGTCTCACAGTCAGATAACAATGGACCTATCGTTTATATAGTCTCACAGTCAGATAACAATGGACCTATCGTTTATATAGTCTCACAGTCATATAACAATGGACCTATCGTATATATAGTCTCACAGTCATATAACAATGGACCTATCGTTTATATAGTCTTACAGTCAGATAACAATGGACCTATCGTTTATATAGTCTCACAGTCATATAACAATGGACCTATCGTTTATATAGTCTCACAGTCATATAACAATGGACCTATCGTTTATATAGTCTCACAGTCATATAACAATGGACCTATCGTTTATATAGTCTCACAGTCAGATAACAATGGACCTATTGTTTATATAGTCTTACAGTCAGATAACAATGGACCTATCGTTTATATAGTCTCACAGTCAGATAACAATGGACCTATCGTTTATATAGTCTCACAGTCATATAACAATGGACCTATCGTTTATATAGTCTTACAGTCATATAACAATGGACCTATCGTTTATATAGTCTCACAGTCAGATAACAATGGACCTATCGTTTATATAGTCTTACAGTCATATAACAATGGACCTATCGTTTATATATTCTTACAGTCATATAACAATGGACCTATCGTTTATATAGTCTCACAGTCATATAACAATGGACCTATCGTTTATATAGTCTCACAGTCAGATAACAATGGACCTATCGTTTATATAGTCTTACAGTCAGATAACAATGGACCTATCGTTTATATAGTCTCACAGTCATATAACAATGGACCTATCGTTTATATAGTCTCACAGTCAGATAACAATGGACCTATCGTTTATATAGTCTTACAGTCATATAACAATGGACCTATCGTTTATATAGTCTCACAGTCAGATAACAATGGACCTATCGTTTATATAGTCTTACAGTCAGATAACAATGGACCTATCGTTTATATAGTCTCACAGTCATATAACAATGGACCTATCGTTTATATAGTCTCACAGTCAGATAACAATGAACCTATCGTTTATATAGTCTTACAGTCAGATAACAATGGACCTATCGTTTATATAGTCTCACAGTCATATAACAATGGACCTATCGTTTATATAGTCTTACAGTCAGATAACAATGGACCTATCGTTTATATAGTTTTACAGTCATATAACAATGGACCTATCGTTTATATAGTCTCACAGTCATATAACAATTGACCTATCGTTTATATAGTCTTACAGTCATATAACAATGGACCTATCGTTTATATAGTCTTACAGTCATATAACAATGGACCTATCGTTTATATAGTTTTACAGTCATATAACAATTGACCTATCGTTTATATAGTCTCACAGTCATATAACAATGGACCTATCGTTTATATAGTCTTACAGTCATATAACAATGGAACTATCGTTTATATAGTCTTACAGTCATATAACAATGGACCTATAGTTTATATAGTCTTACAGTCATATAACAATGGACCTATCGTTTATATAGTCTCACAGTCATATAACAATGGACCTATCGTTTATATAGTCTTACAGTCATATAACAATGGACCTATCGTTTCTATAGTCTCACAGTCAGATAACAATTGACCTATCGTTTATATAGTCTCACAGTCATATAACAATGGACCTATCGTT